>LS990921.1:46964260-46993692 GCA_900464855.2 Musa schizocarpa | reverse complement strand
GTTCTTGAAGTGAGGCTTAGAGGAACTCTGGCCAAGGCCAACGGAAGGCTCCTTTTAGGGTAAAGAGCTCACATAGTTGAATCCTGATCAATAAGGTTGAGGAATCAGAGACCACCAATGATGATACCATAGACTCCATGCAACATCTACAAGAAGTTGTGATGAAACTAATCCTCCAAAGTGATTCTTCTGCTTCACAAGATGCCAGTTATGGAGGGAGCAACACTCTGCAGTGTTGCACCACCACAAGGCTTGAGAGCATCTGGAGCCATTAAATAGGTGCTAGAGATGTCAAAGAGCTCGCCAGAATTTCCTAACATGGAGCAAGCATTCTCAAGCTTAATGAGGTCGATTTGAAAAAAACAAACACTAAAGTTTCAATAGCAACCATATATCCTGAAATCAAAGATGCAAACTTTGGGGAGGACCCATTGGGAGAGATCCAACAAGGTCAAATGTTGGAGGGACACATAGGTAGACTTGAAGCGAGCTGAGAAACCTGTACCTCCCTACCAGAAAAACACCCAGTTCTGGGTCAGCAGGGAGGAAAGAGACAATTCGCCAAATCATCTCACCATTCGTAATTTTTTTTTTTACCATTACTAGACATCCAAGACATGTGTCCTGAAAGTTAGTTTGTTCAGCTTTTCTCAATGGCCTCAAGCCATGGGCTCAATAGAACTACATATTGATGGAATGTCACCAATGTGATCACCAAGCCATTAATGCAAAAGGTCTAATGACTTCGTTTCTTCCAAAGACCTGTGGAAGAAGAAATAGTCTTCAGAAATCACCCTCCAAAATATTCTTTGAGGGAAGGAGCCAAGAGTGAGCAAAAGGAAGAAGAGTTTTCAATGGTCTAAGCCAAAAGGCAAGACTTCAAGACCCATGAAGGATGTTTCTTATATGTGGGAGGGCTTCATATAGTGGGTGAAAGCCCTTTCACAGATAGGCACTACACGCTCTGATGGCTTCTAATATGCACCCCTCCAAACCAAATATAGGGCAAGGTGGTCGCCTAGTTCAAATAGCTCGCATCCGGTAGCTGGTCGAATTTGAGGTGGCGGGACCCCAAGATAAGAGATATACGCTTATAAATGGTCAAGGGATCAAGCGGGAAAGAACATGAAGGTGGAAGCAACAAAAAGCACAAGCGCTTAAATCAATGTATGTAGATATCAAGCTCAATCAAGCAAAAACACCCATAATAGTGAGGAAGCAGGTGCCAATCGCACACTGGATACGAGAAGCAAAAACGAAACTAGAGATGAGAAGAACCGTGGAATCTTCCAGATAACAACGAGGCTGCGCAATATTCGAGGTAAAGAGAGTCCCCTATCAAGATCTGATCACATGCCACATTAGACAACCCTCATGATTCTAATGGAGTTCATGAATTCCCACAAAGTTATTAGTTTATGAAGAGGGGTATGGCCACTTGA
The DNA here is from genome assembly GCA_900464855.2 of Musa schizocarpa. Taxonomy (NCBI): domain Eukaryota; kingdom Viridiplantae; phylum Streptophyta; class Magnoliopsida; order Zingiberales; family Musaceae; genus Musa; species Musa schizocarpa. Next base: position 46,992,250 of record LS990921.1, on the reverse strand, counting down.
CAAGTGGTAGGTTAAAAAAATAATACCCGCATACATATGGTCAATTAACATAACATACATAAATACATAAAAAACATACACCATACACAAATAATACACATAACATAATAACAATACTATACATACAACATACACAACAATAATAATAATACTGCCAATAACACACAACATACAAAAATACACAATTCATAAATAAACATACACATAACACACAACATATATACTAAACACCACTTGGGGAGAACTATAATACATTTGAAAATCAAATTCCTAGAATTTAAACGTCACCGAGGACAAGGCTGATTTGAAAAGGGTGGTTTGTTAGAACTCTAGCTTTTAGTCCCAATTTAGTTTCTACTGATAAGGGGCATTCATGTATTTATCTAAATTGCACCCCTATTAAAGAGGTGAAGAGGCCAACATAGGGAAGCAGGGTTGCTTCTTAGAAAAGGAATTCCATTGTAGAAACAGAGTCATATTAGAGATGAAACCCCATAAAAGTATGAGTCATATTAAGGAAAGAGTTCATTAGAATTAGGAGTCATACTAGAGAACAGTCCTAAATGAAGTAGGAGTTGGGTTAGAAGTAGGAGTCTTGAGTAAGAGTCATATTTTAGAGTTGTTTAGAAGCCCTATAAATAGCCATATTCACCCTCTTTTCATCAAGAATAGATCAATCAAAGCCTTGAGTAGCAACTTGGAGGAAGGAAACCCTATAGAGTTCTAAGGATGCCAATCCCTAAGAGATAAACCCCAAGCTTAGAATGTGTATGATTTTACCAGAGGATTCTCTCTCCTCTCCTCCACCCGCCTTGACCCACGCCTCTTGAGACCTTGTCAACATTGGATAGTTTCTAGGTGAGGGGTCATGTCGCCACCCCTCGCCATCGTTGGGCCTCCCCTGGACTTCTCAAGACATTCATGATCACCGCGTGACACCATCGCTTCTCAAGATACCCTTTGTAGTGGCGCTGCTTGGATCACTGGGGGGCTTTGATTCTTGATTTTCTTTTTTCATGTGTTTTTTTTCTCGATGGTCCATTTTTTGTAGATCTTCGTGGACATCTATGATCCCTATGATCCTTCTTTTTAGGTTTCTTTAGGTTCAAACTGGTTAAGGCTCCATCCGGGTCGCGGTTATGATGTTTTTGGTTTCTGGGCTTGAAATGTGTTTGTAGTATCAAGTACCAACCATATGCCGCACGCATGTACCCGCTAATTATGGGTGCTCTTAGTTTTCTTTACGATTTATCCTATCATATGGTTTTGTCTTTCATAGCAACAAAAATACGGTGGGTTTTGAGGAATACGATTCATTGTGATCTCATAATTTATAAGTGTTATGTAAAATTTCTCACATATACCTAACAAAATATTTTATTGTTTCACTAAGATGAAAACCCTTAAAGAATGAACTAAAAGTGCCAAAGTGATGTTTGATCAAATGTGTAAACTTTCATGGATTCACTACTTTGTGAAATTCTCAAAATTCATATTCTTGTTTCCTGTTGGTGCTAAGTTTTATTTTGATTTTTGATTGAAATCCTCTCATCTTTATTATTGAGATGCTTTGACCAAGGTTGATAAATTCCTTTTCGCATGATCTTTGAATGGTTGAAATTATCAAGATATGATTTTTTTGAACAAGAAACTAAGCTTGAAGTTTTGTATTCTTCATAGCTCAAAGACAGCTTAATAAACCTTCTGTGAAAATGTTATATGCAAGATGAAAACACTTGGTTGTATTTGTTTAACTCTGCATTACGCGCCACCGAATCCTGATATATGATAGCATGGACATGAGTAAAAAATTTAGATGTCATAATATGTTTTTGTTTTCCATTTTGTAACGCCTACAACAATTGATAAATCTGTTTTGTGGCTCATCTTCTATTGCAGAGACACATGAACAAGCTTATTGGTGTAGAGATATTTAAATGGTGAGAGGAAAAAGGATGTAACTTTTTTAAATTGGTGATTATCCATTTTTCTCGCCGTGACTTGTTGGTGCTTTAAAAGTTAAATTGTTGAGAGCACACAGGGGATCATCATCATTGGTCACATCTGGATGTCATTGAAATTACATCCATATTGCAATCAGGTTTTTTTTTTTTTTCAAAATTTTTTGACGTTGTTGTCTTTTCGTGTTATTTTTTTTGTCTAAGATGGATTAATATTTCCTTGATCTTTTTATATCGATGAACTTTTTTTTTCTAAAACATTATAATGGAAAGTAGGGTCACCGAACCAGCAATTTATGGTGGACCGAGTTTTTTTGCATTTGCTCAAAACTTCAACCTACTTGAGGACCTCAAAAAACAGCGCTTTTATTACCCATTTGTCCAATTTTACTATGACACTTGTATTGCATTGCATTAACAAATTTTATGCATCTCAAAACCGAATCCGACAAGGTGGCTTATATTGACGTACGTGACTCAGATATTTGTATCAAACGTATGCAGAAGGTTTCTTTGGGTGTATTCTCCTCGATTTATGTTGTCAATGAAGTTGCTTAATTTTCAGATTTTGCTTTTTGCTATTTATGAAAAAATAGAACTCTTAGAATATTAGAATTCTTCATGATAAACTAACAACATCATCTATTAGTCGAGATGCAATGTCATTTATTTTCAGTAATATGTAGTTTATAAATAATTACATATCAACTCAAAAAAAAAAGATGGGATATTGTAATTTGATGCATTTTTTTTTCTGATCCGCGGACATCACCAAGAGATATCGAGGTCAACAAAGATGTAGCATTTTTTTCCTTTGTTCCAAACCTACCACTGAGATATTCATGTGCGTAAGGTGATGAGCAAAATTTATCGCCCTGGGTAGCCTTTTCTATTTTAATGTTGGCCAGGGTTGTCACCCTCTCCGAGATTCCATTTGGTACGCCCCCAACCATCAACTTCATCAAGAAACCACCCGAGGAGACGCCTTCTCACTTGTCACCGTGTTTTGTAGTTTGTGCATCAAATCATGGTGCACCAAACACATCCAAGATAGGCCTCTTTAACCCCATAGATAATGGGTAACGAACACTATGATTTGTAAGAAAAAAAAAAAGGAATGGGACTATCAACATAAACTCGACTTGTAAGAAAAAGAAAGGGTTACCATAAGCAACATAAACGCCACTTGTAAGAAAAAAGAACCCAAGAAAATCTGCCTTTTGGCCATAGGTGATCATTGCCGCCACCACCTTCGAATCGCCACACACATGAGCATGGTAACGCCCACCCACCGATTTTATATGTTAAGGTGTAGAGGAAGACTGGATGAGAATCGTTATCGATCCGCAAAGATCAACCTATACCTTCGAAGCACGCAGTGCACGTGCACCGCCGGTGTCGTATTATGACTACATCATAGTCGGCCAGGACGATCAAGTCGCCCCCATCGGCCGAACCCTATCGGAGAAGGACAAAGATGTCGCTATCGGAGAGAGGAGGCTCGTCAGATGGAAACGTAAACATAACGGAGTGGGTATACTTCAGCCTAGAACCTAGCCGACACCTCGCCCGGGCCGCTCCCAACGCTTCTTCTCCGAGGATCGGGTCACCAACGCCGCACCGGTGTTGGGGAGGGAGTCGCCTCAACGCAGGTTCTACATCGCCGCCCCTTTGAGTACGGAGGGACGCCGGTTGGGATGGGGCGCAGAAACCGGCCCTACCAAAGTGGTGGAGAAGATGGTAGCCGAGCCGCCGATGCTTCGAGGCAATCGACGGCCGTGGACTCGCTTCGAGGTCGGCATTACACCCTACAACAACCTTTCACGCACAACCACATGTACGGGACAAAGATCGGGGAACAATTTTTGACGATGAGATGAGCATCGACACACCGCCGCCGACCGCTTCCAAGATCAATCCCGACGGACTTAGGGTTCTTTCCGCATGCCACGTCGAAGGATCTTGTTCCGCAAAACTGCTTCGTTCAAGCCCAAGCCGCCGCTACCGACGCTCCTCCTCCCTGATGTTGCTCCTCCATCAATGGGTCGGGTTGAGATTGATTTAAAACGAAGTTGGGCCGGGTCGTATACCCATTAAATCGAAGTTAAATAGGTCCATGAAGCACGCTTACAACGATCGCCCAAAGAGCTTTCCGCTACCAGATGGATGACAAAGAGGCCCAAAAAAATAATTTTTTGGTCCTCAAAACCTTGAACCGACATTGTTAGTTTCACCCGGGTGACCGGATCCCGCAGCTATAATAGGCCTATACACCGCCGCATGCCCGGCCTCGCTGATGGGCCCCTCGCCTAAAAAACACTAAATTAATCATAACCATAAAACAAAATCGAAATCAAGTTGTCGCTAGCTAGATCAATTAATAATGGCCTCTCACCGCATTGAAAAACATTGAAACAATTACATATTTTCATCTTACAATGTTTATAAAAAACTTGTGTTCACCGTTATAGAACTAAAGAACCAAGTAATGAACGGAATTGAATGTCAATGGAAACCAGCTTCTTCATGTCCTAAATCATTTAGAGGTTTGTTGTACCTGCACAATTCTCATGAGCAGGAGGATATGCACCCTGATAGATAGGAGAAGAGATAAGAGGATCCCAACAAACACTGCCCAAGTGTCCTGGCCGATGATCTTCTCCAGGATTTCTTCTCCGTCAAACTAAATTATCGAGCTAGAACAACCATTAGGTAACAAGTGAGAACCGTGGCAGATGGTACAAGGCAACTTTTGGTAGGAATTCCCTCAAGATTGCACCACCCAAAGTAGAATGTTAGTTGATTCAAGCCCAGCAGCTTCTAAATTAATCATGCCTCAGTTATTGTTTATACTAATTAGCAGTAGTTCCAAAAAAAAGCGTAATCATTTCAAAAGCGTAAGCATATTGATAAGAATCCAAGAAACCGAAACTAATTAGCAAAGAGTTCCACGGTCAGAATGTTTGTTTCATCGCCTTTGAATAGCCCGTAGTGCTTCTAACTCGGTCTCGCTTTTAAATCCTTATTAAATAAAAGCAAAAAATAAGCCGTGACCACCATTTTTGGCCGTCGTGTCGTCGGGAGTCCCTTTTTTTCTTGAAAAGTCGCTTCAAGATTAAAATTGTAAGTCCTTGCATTCTCAATAAAGCCTTTGTTTCATCCCCACCTAAGCTCAACCACCCTAAACCCTGACTTCCATCTTACCATAACCAAGTGGCTTCGAGCAGCAAGATAAACCGCGTCTATTTGAGCATCAAACATGTTATCATAGTGCAAAATCATGGATTCCAAAGATTCGAAATTGAAAAAAGAGCATAATTGTTATCAATATGGTCGATCACTTTTGTAAGCTAAAAAATGGATATGCATTGATGTAGAAGGGACCGCCAATCTTTGAAAAGAAATCCATTAGCAAACACAACCACGCCGGCACCTCTCAGATCATCTCAAAATTAAATCACGAGGAAATCTCATTTTTGGTGCAAAATTTATACCGACTTTCCGAGAGAGTCAAGATGAGGATAACAACAACCTTGAAGGAAAAAGTCAACGGTTTTTTTTTGTATTTGCATGATTGTGAAAACCATCACAAATCAAATATCCAAGACAAAAGTATTTATCTATCAATTATGGTTTGTTTTAAAAGGTATACGCCTTTGCATTTCTTTTCCTTTTTTTTTTCTTTCCCAATCTTTTTTTCATTTAAGGAACATGTTCCACATGCTAGTTTTTTTCTTTTTTTCAATTGAATTACAATGCTTCACAATTCCTAGTTTCTTCAACCTTTCCAAGTGTTTCCTAAAATACCAAACAAGGATTTGAATTTAGCACAACAATCGATGTCAATGATGAAGCAGATTTTTAATATTTAAAAGAAACTATTTAATATTCAAGCAAAAAAAAAAAGGGGGACAATCATTGTTACCACCAATACATGGGATAAGTAGAGACCAAACTTTGGTACTTACCAATACAGACGCCATCAAGCCCAATGAACCAAATCCTAACAACAACAAATAAATCTTAAAACATCATATCATTGAGAGTAATTTAAGTTGAACAAAAGGGGGGAAAAAAACCATCCGACCGCCAAAACAATAAAAGGTTTAACAACACGATCACAAACCCCAACCTACAAAACTCAAATCAATAACAATCACAAGGACATCTATGATTTTTCGCCAAGTTCTTTGCATAAGATATTGTTATTGTTAAGTATGAAACTCAATGCCATTCATTGTTCCATTGATTAGTTTAAGGTCTCGCACACAAGTGTTGAATTTTTTTTTCCTATTAATCACCTTAGTTTTAGGGTTACATGTCGCATAATGCTATAACTTTATGTTCAAAATTTTCAATAAATTTTTCAAAAATATCTTGTGAATTTACAACACATGTAGAATTTACAAAAAAACATTCACATACAAATACAACACATACACAATAATAACACAACACACAAACATACAACACACACACAACAACAATATACACACAACACAATACAAAACACACAATAATAACACAACACACAACAAACACACAATACACATACACAACACAACAACAAACACAACACAATAACACAACAAACAACACAAACAACAACACATAACACAACACATAACACAAACAAACATAATACACAAAACAAACATATACATACAACAAACAACACAATAAACAAAATTATACACACAATACATAAAACACAACACAAACAATACACATACAATAACACATACATACAACACAAAAACAAATACAAATTAACAACAACATACACAACAAATAACAAAAAATAAAAAACAACATATACAAAAAACATACACACAAACACAACACATAAAATACACAAAAACATACACAAAAAAATAATAACAATACATTACACACAATAACAACATAATACAACATTTAAAAAAAAAAAAACATACACATATACACAAATACACATAAATACACAACACAACACATATACAACAACAACACAAAATAAACAAACACATACAATACAACACAACAAATACAAAAAACATTCATAATAAACAATAATACATAATACAACATACAACAACACAACATAACAATAACACATACATACAAAACAACACAACATACAAACAATAACAACACACAACAATAATAAACAAACACACACAACACAATAAACAATACAACAACACAAATTAAACAAAACAAACAAATACAACAAAACAAACACACATACAACACACAAACAACAAAACATACAACAACACACAACACAAATAAACATACAATACAAAATATATACAAATACAACAATATAACAATAAACATACACACAATACAATAAAACATACAATAATAAACATATATACATAATAACACACAACAACAATAACAAAACATAACAAACATAACATAAAAAACAATAATAATATAAAAAACAAAATAACAACAAATAACAAACAACAAAAATAATAAACAAACACAAATACAAATATACAACAATACATAAACACATACACAATATACAAACACACACACAATACATAAAAAACAATACACATACATAAACAATAAACAAACAAAACAACACAAACAAATACAACACATACACAAATACATAATAACACATAAAAACAAAATATACACATACATATATACACAACAACAACAACAAACATAAAACAACAAGACAACACAAATAACAAAACAATAACAAATACAACAACACAACATAAACACAACAAAAACATACATACAATAACAATAAACACAAACAACACATATAACACATAACACAACACAAAAACACATAACAAACAAACAATAATACAATACATATACATATACACAAATAATAAATAATAATAACAAATATATAATAATAATAACAACACATAACAAAATACACACACAAAAATAAACACACAAACAATACAAACAACAATATAATAACAAAATAAAAACAATACAATATACAAACAACAAACAAAAAATATACACAAAAATACAATAAACAACATAACACAACACATAAAAAACACACAAATACATAAATACAAACATAAAACACAAAACAATAATAACAACACACAACACAACAACAAAATAATATAACATTCAAAATAATAACACACAACAAATTAATAAAAATAAAAAACACAACAAAAATAATAATACACATAATATAATAAATACACAAATAAACACAACAAACATATAAACAAATACAACACATACATACAACACAAACAAATAACATAAAAACACAACAAAACAAAAAAACAACATACAACACACAACAATACATACACAATACAAAACAAATAATATATACAAAACACAATAATAATAATATAACAACACATACAACATACAATAACACAACAACACACAATAATACATAATACAAATAACACAACAACAAACAATACATACACAATAAACACATACAAACACAACACACAATAAACAAATACACAATACAACATAACACAATAATAACACAACAATAACACACAACACAACACAACACAACAATAAAAAACAACAAACATAACAACAACAAAATACACAACATACATAACACACAATAAACAAACAATACATAATAAAACAACATAATATACACAACACAAATACAACAAAAACATATAAACACAAACAACACACAAAACAACATATACATTCACAATACAAAACACATGCAAACAAATACAAAATACACACAAACATAAAACACAAACATTTATAAACAACAACATACACAACAACACACAACATAATAATAAATAATACAACATACAACACAAAACAATAACAAACAACAAATATATAATAAATAAACACAACACAAACACAAAAATACATAAAACATAAACAACAATACACAACAAATAAAACAATAACATACAATACAAACATAAAACACAACATACAATACAATAATAAACAATAATACACATATATAAAACATAAAAACAATACACAAATCAAAAACACAAAAAAACAACAATAAACACAACATATAAAATACAAAACAATACATACATAAAAAATACATACACAAAAAAACAACACACAACATATACAATACATACAACAACAATACAACAAAACAAACAATAATAAACAATACACAACATATACACAATAAACAAACATAACATACATACAACAACAATAATAATACAAATAAATAATACAAAAATATACAAAAATACACACAACAACAATATAAAAAAACAAACACAACACAACACAACAACATATAACACAACACATAATACACATATACACAAACATACACAACACAACAAAACACATAAATATAAACATAAAAACAATACACATATATAATATAACACATAAATAAACATAATAACACAACACACACATATACATAAAAATAATAACACATAAACAACAATAATAATAAATAACAACAAATTGGCACAACACACATACACACAATACAAAAAAAAACATAACAAACAACACAACACATACACACACAACACAACATAAAATATAATAAAAAACATAAAAAACACATGCAGAATAACAAAACAATAAAAACACAATACAACACACACAAACAACAACAACAATAATAATACACAAACACAACATACACAAAAACACAAATAACACATAACACAACATAATAATAAATACAACAAAATACAACAATAATACACAACAAACAAAAACAATAACAAAAAACATTAATACAATACAATAACAACAACATATACAATAATAACATACAACAACAAAAAACATACACACAAAACACAACACAAAATAACAATACATACACAAACAACACACACAAACAAATAACAAACACATACACACAACACAACACATGCATACAACACAACACAATAATACACACAACAACACATATAACACAATAAAACACATAAAACATTTATACACAACAACACACACACAACATTCATCAACAACACATACACATACACAATAAACAATAATAACAACAAGACACAACACATAAACAATACAACAACAAAAAACACAACAAACAAACACATACAACACAATACACACACACAACACAACATACATATATACAAAAACAAAAAACACATGTAATAATTACAACACAACACAAATAACATTCACAACTACATATACACACAACAATAATACATTCACAATAATAATAATACAAATAAAACAAGACAACACATAATAACAATACAATACAAAACATAACACAAAAAAACACATAAAAAAACACATTCACATACATATATACAAACATAAAACACATACAATAATTCACAACACACAACACACATAATATTCACAAAAAACACATAATACAACACACATATACAATAATAATACAATAACAACAAGACACAACACACAACAACACAATAATACACAAATACAAATAACAAACACAAACAAACACATATAACACATAACACACAACACAACATATACACATAATAACAACAAAACAATAATATAATACATATACATATACAACAACAAGACAAAAAACACATAATATAATAATAATAACAATAAATAAAAACAACACAACAATAATACAAAAACAACACACATACATATAATACAAACATAAAAAACAACATACAAATATAAAAAATAAAAAACAATAATAAATACATACAAAACAAACAAAATAAAATACAATATACAACAAATAAACAACACAACACAACATAACACACACAAAAACACATATAATAATAATAAAAACATTAACAATAAAACAATAATAATAATAATAATAACAAACAACAATAATAATAATAATAATAAAACAATAATAACACAACACAATACAACAATATACAATAAACAATAATAATAAAATAACAAATAAACACAACACAACAATAAACAACAAACAATAATAATAATAAAAAATAAACAACAAAATAAAACAAATACAACAAACACAAATACAATAAATAAATAAACAATAATAATAATACATATATATACACAATAATAAATAATAATAATAAACATTTATAACACAACACTTATACAATAATAATACACATAACATTCACATTCACATAATATACAATAATAATAATAATACAATAACAACAACAAGACACAACACATAACAATAATATATATACAATAACACATAAACACAACACAACACAAACACAACAACACACATACATATATACAAACACAAAACACATGCAAAATTCACAAACACACAACACACATGACATTTCACACACAACACATACAATAACATAACAATAAACAACAAGAAACAACAATACAATACAATAATAACAATAACAAAAACATAACAAAAACAAACACACAAAAAACACACACACACACATATACACAAACATAAAACACATACAAACATATATAAAACATAAAACACATACAACATTCATAACATTCAACAACACATAACATTACAAATAACATACATACAATAATAATATAAAAATAATAATAATAACAACAAGACACAAACACATAATAATAATAATAATATAATACATAACACAACACACACAAATACATATATACAAACATAAAACACATACGTAAGTCACAACACACAACACACATAACATTTACAACACACACATACACACACATAACACAATAATAATAATACAATACACAATAACACAACACACATACATACACAAAGACAACACATATACACAACACACACAATACACACACATACACATACACACAACACACATACACATAATAATGATAACATTCAAAACACACATATACACACAACAACATACAATACATAATACATACACATAACACAACATATACACACACAACACAACACAACACACACACACAAAGTCGATGATCCCTGGATATCATCTCATCATTGATGTCACCTCATTCTTATAAAGCAATAAAAAAAGCATCAAATTATCTACCGTGTGTAATTGTTGCACATTTCACAAAGAACATTGTGCTTGCAAGTTGCAATTAAAAAGATAAGAGGAAAAAAAGTTAAACAACATCCAAATGGGAAAGATGCGCACATAAATTCAAAACATCAATAAGCTTGGTATGCCTAAAGATCCAAAAAAAGAGAATAATTAAAAACGGGTTAGCGCCGGAGTTTCCAACTAGTTTGACAAGTTAGTATATTTCTGAAAGGAGTCCCCAAGTTTTGAAAAAGATACTTGACTGCAGAATTCATGGTGATGCTAGTTTAAGCAAAACAAGTGTTCCCAATGTATCTTTTTTGAAATAATTGATAGATCCGGTGAAATGGAAGATTGAATACACCAATCGACACAAGAATGTACAAAATGGTAGAGCAAGTTTCCTATATGCACAAACATTAATTTATACAAAAATTGGTATTCGGTTTATCACTATAAGAAAAACACAATAAATCATTTAAGTGGAAGGAGGAAGCGGAAGTGCCACTATAAAGAAGGACGTAGTAGGTTACTTTCAACGGTTACCCGATGGTTCGGTGGCATCACGATTCGGTAGGTAGATGAATCCAATCGAGATAAATTATACACTTGTTTGGTAACGATCATAGGAGTAAATTTCCCATTCGCATCAACGAATTTAGCTCTTGGGCGGAAGATTTGCATCTCTATGACTTGGTTACGTCTGCAAAATTTGTTGTTGCGATTTCCGCTTGGATCACAAATACCAAGTTTGACGATGAATGTGGTGCGTGCAACGTTTCCCTATGCCTTCGCTTTCAAGCCGATCTCGTCCTTCCATGAGGCTCACAAACCTGATTGTGCTAGTGGAAAATGTCAATAAAAAAAGCTAATCGAAGAAGAATAATCAATTAGCCAAACAAGATAGATTCCACGTAGATGAGTTTTTCCTTTTCTATTTTTTGTTGTGGTAGAATTAGATAAGCCCTCTTTCATAGATATCAAACACCAATCCGTAAGAAATCTACAAACAACAAGTTTATGCATAACAAGTAATCTCGAGAGAAAAAATTTGCAAGGTATGCATCATATTACACTTTCGGTGACATTGCCGGTGTTTTAAGGCAAGTTCCTCCTACAAATAGCAAGGCCGAGCCCACTACCCATTGGAGGCTTTGTTTGCACTATTATGGGAGTGTGCAAACTTAGTAAAGATGTGTGGTAAATCTTGAGGACCCATTCCACGCCAAGTATTCTTGACCTGCAAGATTTAAGAAGACAATTATAGGTAATTGCTTCACTTTAACATGGACGAGAAGTGACATGGTCATTAAATTAATAAATTTCTGCATTGGTTTTAGATTAATTGATCTATCGCAGCGTGTGGATGTTCATAGTCATATTTAATGAGAAGCCTGTTCATTTAGTAAGTGATATCTTATTGTCTTAAGGCAACAGATTCCATAGTCAATGGAATTGTCGAAATAATAGATTATAGAATGACCGCTAAGAACACCTAGTCAATTTTTCAATGATGACAAACCTATACACGCAAATAGAAATGTCGATCAATGGAACTGAGAGAATTCAGGAGCCCGAGGGTCTCTTGAAGAATCGATCCGGCAACGAATGATGTGATTGATATATGGCCCTCCTTCATAAACTTGACAAATGTTGCCAACAACATTTAGAATTGTTTGCATAAAGTCGTTTTTCATCACCGATGACACATAAGGGCAAATCGGGGGGCCAATGTCATAGACACGAGCTTCTTTATAGCAGCTATCGGTTTTATCAAATTTATGACCTACAATTTAATGTGTTTTATCAACTAATCAATATTAACTATGACACAAAAAAAAAAAAAATTAAATACGACCCATGTATTGACCTCTCGAAAATGGCATGAAGGTTGAAATTTGCAATCTCCAACTCAAAGCTCCCATCTTCCAACTTAGAAAGATCAAAAACATCATTGATAAGTGCTTTGCCAAGTAGATTGCTACTTTTTAAACACGGTTTCTATCATCGGTCGTTGTTTTCGAGTTAGCTTTCGGTTTCGTAAGCACGGATGATAGAGCTATAATTGCATGCATTGAGTCCGCATTTTGTGGTTCATGACAGCTAGAAAATCATTACGAGCATGAATAGCCATCTCGGCTTCCCGACGAAGCTAAATCTAGAGCAACATTTTGCTCCATAAGTAAGTCACGTGTTCAAGATTGACTCTTCTAAAATCGCAGCATGTGAAAATGCAACTACTACTTGGATGACATCAAATCCAAAAAAAAAATTAACTTCGATTGCAATTGAACTCGTATGGAACTTGAACAACACAATATATAGATTATTAATCGTAACCCACAAGATCACTTTCCAAAAATGGTGTTAACCCCCGCCAAAAAAAAATAATTTATAGACATCACATTAGCTCCAATGATTTAAATGGGTGCTCGAGCACTTTCGCCAGGCACTTGGACAAGGCGAGCGGCGGGCGAGGCCCGAAAGCACCTCAACAAAGAACCGGTGATGCGCTTCAATGAGGCGTCGTCTTGGCGCCGCCGCCCTTCGGACGGCGGGCGCCTCGGGCAAGTGCCTAGTTCAAATGGTTGAACCAACCAGATTTTCAAGTCTGGTTTAACCGTGAGCGATCCCCTTTTTTTCCCCTAAAGAAAGCCACCCCCGCGCATGCACAACCCCTCGAAGCGCCAACGCTAGCGGCGCTCTTGCCTCGGCGGCAGGCATAAGGACAAAGGCCTCCTCTATCGCCAACGAATCGATCTTGGAGAAGAACCCAAGTCGGATGAAGGCGATCAACGCGAGGCCAAGCTTAATCTTCTAAGCTAGCAAAGGGAGTCCCTATCAAGATCGGATCATGGAGCGGAGAGCAAAATACACACACAACACACACACAAATACAACACATACACACAACACACACACACACAACACACACACAACACACATATACACACACACAACACACACAACATTTATAACACAACACTTATAACACAACACAATACACAACACACAAACACATACACATACATATATACAAACATAAAACACATACAGAATTTACAACACACATAACATTTATAACACACACTCATACAATACACACACAACAACACATACACACACAAAAGATAACACATATACACACAACACACATACACATAACACAACATATACACACATAACACAACACACACACATACTCAATGTAGATGATCCTGGATATCATCTCATCATTGGATATCACCTCATTCTTATAAAGCAATAAAAAAGAGCATCAAATTATCTACCGTGTGTAATTGTTGCACATTTCACAGACAACATTGTGCTGCTCTAAGTTGCAATTGAAAAAATGATGAGAGAAAAAAAGTTAAACAACATCCAACTGGGAAAGATGCAGGATATAAATTCAAAGCATCAATAAGCTTGGTATGCCTAAAGATCAAAAAAAAAAGAATAATTAAAAAGCGGGTTAGCGTCGGAGTTTTCCAACTAGTTTGACAAGTTAGTATATTTCTAAAAAGGAGTCCCCAAGTTTTGAAACAAGATGCGTTGGACCGCATGAAATTCATGGTGATGCTAGTTTAAGCAAACAGTGTTCCCATGTATCTTTTTTTGAAAATAATTGATAGATCCGTGAAATGGAAGATTGAATACACCAATCGACACAAGAATGTACAAAATGGTAGAGCAAGTTTCCTATATGCACAAACATTAATTTATACACAAATTGGTATTCGGTTTATCACTTTGAAGAAAACACAATAACTCATTTAAGTGGAATGAGGATGCGAAGTGCCACTATAAAGAAGGACGTGGTAGGTTACTTTCAACGGTTACACCGATGGTTTGGTGGCATCACGATTCAAGAGGCCCGAATCGAAGTACTTGATGTCCAATGCCAAGTGACTCGCACTTGCAGGATATAAAAAAGAGGAGGAATGAGAAGATTGACACCTTTTCTTTTTTATCATCCTCCGATGACCAGAAAGACATCAAAAAGTTTTTTTTTTATGTACATCATCATCATCACTTCACTCCTCTGCAGGCCTCTCATGGGACATAGTCTCCGTCGTCGCGATCTTTCGTTGGTGTTTGTCCCATGTGGCACTCCATGCGACTAGGCATGTCATAGGCATTGGATTACAGCGTGGCTTCAAGGTCGTGTGCGTTCCAATATTAGCTAAAGCGGCGGGGGTGGTCGACGGACAGCCGCCCCTTCCTCTCTCCCCCATGATTGATCCGCCTCGGACCTCTCTCTCCTCTGTTGGTTGATGCAAGATGATGCATCTTTGGTTGTGTCCTTGTGGCCACCAAAGAAAAGACATAGAAGGAGTCAAGGCGGGGAAAAGCGAAGAAGGATGAAATGAGGAAGGTTGGCAAGGAAGAGGAATGGAAACGAACACGATGAGAAGGATGAATGGAGAAGAAAAAGGTCGGCGGGAAGGGGGGACCGCTTTGTCCCTGTAGGGACAAGGAGCTAACCGAGAAGGAACAAAATCCTAATAGAACCGATGTCGAACCCAAATCTTCCACTTCCTCGTCCCGCTATTATTGGCCGCCATCCTCCTCCTCAACTAGTTTCGGTCCAGCCCAACGTCGCCACCGACCGATCGCTCAACCCGCTCCTCCGTCGTCCCCTTCTTGCGGCCACCTTCCTCCTTAACTAGTTTCGGTGCATACTCAACGTCGCCGCCACGATGCGCTCAACCCACTCCTCCGTCACCGGTGTAGGGTTCCGGCCGGTTTTAAAATAAGTTGGGCGGATCAGTATACCCATTAGTTCAAGCACGCCATTTACGATGACCATCGGTAGACTTACCGCTAGCGAATGGGATTACAAAGAGGCCCAAAATTAGTTTTTTGGTCCTCAAACCCTTGAAATCCGACTTTGTTACATTCACTAGGTGGTGACCGGAACCCAAAGCTATGATAGGCCCATACAACCCGCTTTGCTTGCTCGGTCTCGTTGATGGGCCCCCCATAGTTGTGGCCCGCCCATACAACCTCGCCGCCGCTTTCGGTCTCGTTGATGGGCCCCGTAGTTGTGGCCCTTCGAATCCGCTAATGTGCCAAGCTTGCAGACTTTGGGCTAGCTGGAGCTATTGGCATTCTGTTTGGACATTTACACACCAGGTGCTACTCGAGTTTTTATCAAAATTAACATCACATTTTGACGAATAGTCAAAACTTATGTGTAGAAGCTATCGATGTGTTGGTTACACATTTCTTTTGAAGAAATCAAGCTTCGTTTAGATCAAAATTTATCGATGTAGCATACTAAATATTGTTGTTACTTCAAAGCTATCTATCTGGAAGTTCTTTTTTACATTTGACCAATTGTTTATCATAAAGAGTTCAACTTCTTCACACATAATTTTTTTTAGATATTTGTACTAAATCAAATAATTTGTAGGCTAAAGCAAAACACCCCTATTCTACGATCGGTTGATTGGTATAACTAAATGCCATGCTATCATAGTGGTGTCATCATCTACACACACATAACATAACATACACAACACACACAAACATATATTACATACAAAACAAATAATAAACATATACATACCACACATAACACACACACTACATGCACACAACACACACACACATAACATATATACAATACACAAACTCATAACAACACACACTACACACGCATAACATGCACAACACATAGTATACACAATACACATACAACATACAGAAAGACATAACATAACATATATAATATATACACACACACACACACACACAACATACACAACTCATAACAAAGACACACAATTCATAACAACACACACAAATATAATATACACAACATACACACATACCCACATAACTCATAACAAGTGGTATCGAGTGGGCAAAGCAATTCAAGTAAGCAATGAAGAAACTTTACAATCTCACCATGGCTAAACATCATGGTGAATCGAAAAAAAATGGAGCAAGCCCGGATCGTTGCCCCAAGCGACCCATGGTGGGGGTGCATGTGCAAACTCACTCACTTTTGCTTCGAGAGCTGCTCAAGATGAGCACGACAAATAATATGATGAGCAAGAAGTTGGTTACTCACCACGAGCCGAGGAGGTGCATTGCGAGTGCCAACCAGAAAAAAAGAGTCATAAAGAGAGACTCAAAGAAAACCTACTTGGATGTTCTTGAAGTGAGCTTAGAGGAACTCTACCAAGGCCAACGAAGGCTCCTTAGGGTAGAGAGCTCACAAGAAGAAGTTGAATCCCTGGATCGATAAGGTTGAGGACCCTGGTAGACCAATTAACAGATGACACCAAGGACTCCATGCAACATCTGCAAGAAGTTGTGGCAAAACTAACTTCCAAAGTGATTTTGCTCACAAGAGCTAAAAGGCGGGGAGGGAGCAACACCCTGTGTTGCACCACCACAAGGCTTGAGAGCATCTGAGCCATATTGTTATGAGGGTGCTAGAGATGTCAAAGAGCTCGAGAATTTCCTATTCGACATGGAGCAAGTACTTTCAAGCCACGAGGCCCCGACTTTGAAAACACTAAAGTTTCAATAGCAACCATATATCTGAACGAAAGATGCCAAACTTTGGTGGAGGACCCATTGGGAGGAGATCCAACAAGGTCAATGTTGAGTGGACACATAGGTAGACTTGAAGCGAGAGTTGAGAACTCAATTCCTACCCTAAACACCGAGTTCAAATGCAAGGAGGAAGTTGAGACAAATTAAGCCAAATGACTTCCATTCGGGACTCTGTGAAGTAATTTTTTTCACTAATACTAGACATCCAAGACATGTCCGAAAAGTTAAGTTGTTCACTTTCTCAATGGCCCGAAGCCATGGGCTCAATAGGAACTACATTGATGGAATGTCACTAATGTGATCGAAGCCATTCTGATCATAAAAAGGCTCAATGACTTCGTTTCTTCAAAGGACTCGGGGAAGAAGAAATAGTCTTGAAAATCACCCTCCAAAATATTCTTCTCAGGGAAGGAGCCCAAGAGTGAGCAAAAGGAAGAAGAGTTTTCATAAGGGTCTAAGCTCAAAAGGCAAGACCTCAAGACCTAGCGGATGCTTCTTGTGTGGAGGGCCACATATAGTGGGTGAGTGCCCACAGAGATAAGCACTCAATGCCTTGATGGCTTCTATGCACCCCTCCAAACCAAATAAGGGCAAGGTGGTCGCTCTTGGTTCAAATAGCTCGAGAATCCAGTAGCGACGACGAGGTGTCGTGTAAGGACCCCAGATGGGAGTGATACGTTTGTTAAATGCATTGCGGGATCAAGTGGGAAAGAACATGAAGGTGAAGCAACAAAAAAAGCATGAAGCAAGTTAACTAATGTATGTAGATATCAAGCTCAACGGCCAAAACACACCCATGCAATAGTGGACATGGGTGCCACCCACAATTTTATTGCTTGTGACCGAAAGCAAAACGACTTGGGCTAATCTTGGAGAAGAACCCAAGTCGGATGAAGGCGGTCAACTTCGGAGGCTAAGCGAATCTTCTTGAGCTAGCAAAGAGAGTCCCTATCAAGATCGGATCATGGCGTTGCCATTAGACAACTTTCAAGTGATTCTCGAAATGGAGTTCATGCACTCTACAAAGTTAGTTTTATGGGGGGAGAGGGTAATGGCCACTTGACAAGTGGTATACACACAAAATACCATACATACAATACACACACATAACATACATAACACACATAAAACATACACTATACACAACACACACATAACATACACAACACATACTACACACATACAATATACACAACACACACACACACACACACACAACATACACAACACACACAATTCATAACAACATACACACTACACACAACACATACTAAACACCACTTGGGAGAACTATGACGACTTGAAAATCAAATTCCTAGAATTCATGGAACGTCGACCCTCGAGGACAAGGCTGATTTGAAAAGGGTGGGCTTGTTAGAACTCTAGCTATGAGAGTCCTAATTTAGTTTCATTGATAAGGGCATTCATGTAAATCCTATCTAGCCAATTCCTATTAAAAAGGGTGAAGAGGCCTGCCTAGGTTAGGGTTAGGTTGCTTCTTAGAAAGGAATTCTATTAGAAATAGGAGTCATATTAGAGATGAGTCCTATTAAAAGTATGAGTCCTATTAAAGAAAGAGTCCTATTAGAATTAGGAGTCATACTAGAGAATGAGTCCTAATTAGAAGTAGGAGTTGGTTAGAAGTAGGAGTCTTGAGTAAGAGTCATATTAGGAGTTGGGGTTTAGAAGCCCTATAAATAGCCATGTATTCACCCTCTTTTCATCAAGGAATAGATCAATCTTTTTTAGCGGTCTTTGAGCAAAGAACTTGGAGGAAGGAACCCCTATAGAGTTCTAAGGATGCCAATCCCCTATAGAGATCAACCCCAAGCTTAGAATCCGCAAGGGTTTTACCGGAGGATCTCCTCGTCCCTCCCTCTCACCCGCCCTTTGACCCATAGTCTCCTTGAGACTGTTGTCAACATTGATAGTTTCTAGGGTGAGGGGTCAAGTGTCATCGATCCCTCGTCATTGTTGTTGTTGGTCTCCCCCTGCTTCCTCCGGACGAGCCCCAAGTGATTCATGATCAACAAGTGTGACGCCATCGCCCTCTCAAAGATACCCTTGTAGTGGCGTTTTGGATCCTGACTTGGGGCTTTGATTCTTGATTTTCTTTTCCATGTGTTTTTTTCTCTTGATGGTCCCATTTTGTAGGATCTTCGTGGACATCGGTGAACTCTATGATCTGCTTTCCCCTTCTTTAGGTTTCTTTAGGTTCAAAACTAGGGTTAAGGTTACGATCCGGTCGTGTTATGATGTTTTGGTTCTTGGGCTTGAAATGTGTTTTTGCGTGTATCGGCGACCAAACTAGCTATGCCGGTGCGATGTACCCATTAATTATGGTGCTTCTAGTTTTCTGGGTTTGATTTATCCTATCATATGGTTTTGTCTTTCATAGCAACAAAATACAATGGGTTTCTTGAGTGCATGATTCATTGTGATCTCATAAATTTATGTTATGTTGCAGAAAATTCTACATATCTTGACAAAATATTTTACTGTTCTACTAAGATGAAAACTCCTTAAAGAATGAACGGAAAAAAAGTGCCAAAGTGATGTTTGATCAAATGTGTAAAACTTTCATGGGATTCACTGCTTTTGTGAAATTCTCAAAATTCATATTCTTGTTTCCTTTCTTTGTTGCTAAGTTTCTATTTTGATTTTGATTGAAATCCCTCTCATCTTTATTATTGAGATCAGTTTGACCAAGGTTGATAAATTCTTTTTTGCATTATGCAGCACTTTTGAATGGTTGAAATTATCAAATATATGATTTTTTTTTTTTGACAAGAACAAGCTTGGAAGTTTTGTATTCTTCATAGCTCAATCTGCTTAATAAACCTTCGTGTGTGAAATGTTATATGCAAGATGAAAACACTTGGTTGTATTTGTTTAACTTGCACATCGCTACCTGAACTTGATATATGATAGCATGGACATGAGTAAAAAATTTAGATGTCTCAATATGTTTTTTGTTTTCCATTTTGTAACGTCTACAACAATTGATAAATCTGTTTTGTGGCTCATCTTCGACGAGAGACACATGAACAAGCTTTATTGGTGCAGTAGATATTTAAATGGTGAGAGGGAAAAAAGGATGTAAATCGGGGTGAAGTTCCAATACACCATTTGTTGATGCTGCTTTTGTTTAGTTTTTTTTTTTATCGTTTTTTGGGTGGTGATACTATGGTTGCTTATCCAATTGTGTTCGCATAGAAGGAATGAGCTCGAAAGGCTTTAGTATATTACTGTATTTGTAACTTTTAAATTGTGATTGGTCCATTTTTTCTGGCCGTGACTTGTTGGTGCTTAAAAGTTAAATTGTTGGAGCTACACGAGGGGGGATCATCATCATTGGTCACATCGATGTCATTGAAATTACATCCATATTGCAATCGTTTTTTTTTTTTTTTTCAAAATTTTTACGTTGTTGTCTTTTTTTCGTTTATTTTCTTTTGTCTAAGATGGATTAATATTTCCTTGATCTTTATATCGATGAACTTTTTTTTCTCTAAAACATTGCGCGAATGGAAAGTAGGGTCACCGAACCAGCAATTTATGGTGGACTGGAGTTTTTTGCATTTGCTCAAAACTTCAACCTACTTGAGGACCTGAAACAGGCGCATCTTTTATTACCCATTTGTCCAATTTTACTATGACACTTGTATTGCATTGCATTAACAAATTTTATGCATCTATGAACCGAACAGACAATGGTGGCCATATAGACGTCATGACTTGTATATTTGCATTGCACGTATGCAGGGAAGGTTTCTTTGGGTGTATTCTCCTGATTTATGTTGTCAATGAAGTTGCTTAATTTTTTTGGATTTTGCTCTTTGCTATTTATGAAAAAATAGAACTCTTAGAATATTAGAATTCTTCATGATAAACTAACAACATCATCTATTAGTCGAGATGCAATGTCATTTATTTTCAGTAATATGTAGTTTATAAATAATTACATATCAACTCAAAAAAAAAAAAGATGGGATATTGTAATTTGATGCATTTTTTTTTTCGGATCCGCGTGACATCGGTCAAGAGATATCGGAGGTCAACAACATGTAGCATTTTTTTCCTTTGTTCCAAATGACCTACCACTCGAGATATTCATGTGCGTATGAAGCGGGATGAGCAAAATTTATCGTCCGGGTAGCCTTCTTCTATTTTAATGTTGGTTGTGGTTGTCACCCTCTCGAGATTCCATTTGGTGCGCTCTCCCAACCATCAACTTCATCATCAGAAACCACCCGAGGAGACGCTCGCCACCCATCACCGTGTTTTTGTAGTTTGTGCATCAAATCATGGTGCACCAAACACATCCAAGATAGGCCTCTCTAACCCCACAGATAATGGGTACGAACACTATGATTTGTAAGAAAAAAAAAAAAGAATGGGACTATCAACATAAACTTCGACTTGTAAGAAAAAAAAAAGGGTTACCATAAGCAACATAAACGCGACTTGTAAGAAAAAAAAGAACCCAAAAAAAAATCTACCTTTTGGCCATAGGTGATCATTGCTGCCGGTCTACCTTGAATCTACCTTCAAATCGCTACACGAACATGGTAACGCCCACCCACCGATCTTTATATGTTAAGGTGTAGAGGAAGACTCGATGAGAATCGTTATCGATCCGCGAAGATCAACCTATACCTTTTCGTGAAGCAGCACGCAGCGAGTGCACGCCGGTGTCGTACTATGACTACATCATAGTCGGCGGTAGGGCGACAAAGTCGCCTTCGGCCGCAACAACCCTATCGGAGAAGGACAACATGTCTTTGTTCTTGGAGAGAGGAGGCTCGTCGTATGGAAACGAAACATAACGGAGCTGGCATACTTCAGCTAGAACCTAGCCGACACCTGCCCCCTCGCCCTCCCAACGCTTCCTCTCCGAGGACGGGTCACCAACGCATGCACCCGGTGCTTGGGGGGGGAGGCTGCCTCAACGCAGGGTTCTACACGCCCGCCCTTTGAGTATGTGAGGGACGTCGGTTGGGATGGGGCGTTGGTGAACCAGTCCCTACCGGTGGGTGGAGAAGATGGTAGCCTTGAAGTCCGCCGATGCTTCGAGAGGCAATCGGCGGTCGAGGGGGAACTTCGGAGGTGGCATTACACCCTACAACGACTTCACGTGCGACCACATGTGCGGGACAAAGATCGGGGAACAATTTTTTGACAGAGATGAGCATCGACACACATCGCTGCCGATCTGCTCCATTTTCGAATCCCGACGGACTAAGGGTTCTTCTGCATGCCACGATCGAAAGGATCTTGTTCCGAAACAAACTACTCGATCCACCCCGGCCGCCGCCCGGTACGACGTGCTCCTCCCCTCCGGGACGTTGCTCCTCCATCACCGGGGTCGGGTTGAGATTGATTTAAAACGAGTTGGGTCGGGTCATATACCCATTAAATCGAAGTTAAATAGGTCCATGAAGCACGCTTATAAGGGATCATCCCAATGAGCTTACCGCTACCGGGATGGATGACAAAGAGGCCCAAAAATAATTTTTTTGGTCCTCAAAACCTTGAAATCCGACGTTTGTTAGTTTCACACTGTGGTGACCGGATCCCGAGCTATAATAGGCCTATACAATCCGCCGCATGCCCGGTCTCGTTGATGGGCCCCTCGGCTAAAAAAACACTAAATTAACTATTAACCATAAAACAAAAAAAAAGGTTTGCTGCTCGCTAGATCAATTAATAATGGTCTCTGCCGGCATTGAAAACATTGAAATAATTACATATTTCTCATCTTACAATGTTTATAAAAAAACTTGTGTCTCTTGTTATAGAACTAAAGAACCAAGTAATGAACGCAATTGGAATGTCAATGGAAACCAGCTTCTTCATGTCCTAAATCATTTAGAGGCTTGTTGTACACTGCACAATTCTCATGAGCAGGAGGATATGCACGATAGATAGGAGAAGAGATAAGAGGATCCCCACAAACACTTGTCCGGTCCAAATCGACAGATCTCGGCGCAGATTTCTTCTCCGGTCAAACTAAATTATCGAAAGCTAGAACAACCATTAGGTAACAAGTGAGAACCGTGGCGGATGGTGGTAAAGGCAACTTTGTGTAGGAATTCCCTGCGATTGCACCACCCAAAAGTAGAATGTTAATCGATTCAAGCCTGCGACTTCTAAATTAATCATACCTCGGTTATTGTTTATACTAATTAGCGAGTAGTTCCAAAAAAAGAGAATCATTTCAAAAGCGAAGCATATTGCTAAGAATCCAAGAAACTAAAACTAATTAGCGGTAGTTCCATGGTCATGTGTTTGCTCTCATCGACCTTGAATAGCCCGTAGTGCTTCTCGAACTTCGGTCTCGGCTTTAAATCCTCATTAAATAAAGCAAAAAAATAAGCCGTGACCACCATCTTTGGCCGTCGTGCCGTCATGGGAGTCCCTTTTTTTTTGAAAAGTCGTTTCCGAAGATTAAAATTGTAAGTCCTTACATTACGAAACGATGGCTCCACTTGGTTCTCATCCCCACCGAAGCCCAACCGGTCTCCAAACCCGGACTTCCATCTTACCATAACCAAGAACCGAGAGCAAAGATAAATAAACTGCGTCTATTTGAGCATCAAACATGTTATCATAGTGCGAGGCCGGTCTTAGCATCATGGATTCCAAATTCGACCGGAAAAAAGAGCATAATTGTTATCAATATGGTCAAGATCACTTTTTTGTAAGCTAAAAAATGGATATGCATTAATGTAGAAGGGACCTGCCAATCTTTGAAAAAAAAAATCCATTAGCAAACACACCGCTGGCGTCGGCACCTCGATATCATCTACCAAATTAAATCACAGAGGAAATCTCATTTTTTGGTGCAACTTATACTAGACTTTCCAGAGAGAGTTAAGATGAGGATAACAACAACCTTGAAGGAAAAAAAAAAGTCAACGGTTTTCTTGTATTTGCATGATTGTGAAAAACCATCACAAATCAAATATCCAAGACAAAAAAGTATTTATCTATCAATTATGGTTTGTTTTAAAAGGTATACAACCTTGCATTTCTTTTCCTTTTTTGGCTTTCCCAATCTTTTCTCATTTAAGGAACATGTTCCGTCATGCTAGTTTTTTCTTTTTTCAATTGAATTACAATGCTTTCGCAATTTCTAGTTTCTTCAACCTTTCCAAGTGTTTTCAAAATACCAAACAAGGATTTGAATTTAGCACAACACCGATGTCACGATGAAGCGATTTTCAATATTTAAAAAAGAAACTATTTAATATTCAAGCCAAAAAAAAAAAAAGGAAAGGGACAATCATTGTTACCACCAATACATGGGATAAGTAGAGACCAAACTTTGGTACTAACAAATACAGACGTCAATCAAGCCCAATGAACCAAATCCTGCAACAACAAATAAATCTTAAAACATCATATCATTGAGAGTAATTTAAGTTGAACAAAAGGGGGGGGTGGAAAAAAAAAACTATCCGACCGCCAAACAATAAAAGGTTTAACAACACGAATCACAAAAAACCCAACCTACAAAACTCAAATCAATAACAATCACAAGGACATCTATGATTTTTGCCAAGTTCAATTGATAAAGACCATAGAGTTCTCTTTGCAAGATAGTGTTAAGGTTATGAAACTCAATGCCATTCATTGTTCCATTGATTAGTTTAAGGTCTCGCATATAGTGTTGAATTTTTTTTTTTTTTCTATTAATCACCTTAGTTTTAGGGTTACATGTCAGATAATGCTATAACGTTATGTTCAAAATTTTCAATAAATTTTCCAAAAAAATATCTTGTGAATTTACAACACATGTAGAATTCACAATAAACATTCACATACAAATAAATCACATATACACAACACAACACACATGCAACAACACACACACAACACACAAAACAAATAAAAAACAAACATTAAAAAAACAAAACAAAAAACAAACAATAATAAAAAACACACAAAAAAAACATTAAATACATACATATACAATACATAAATACAACACAATAATAAACAACACATATACATAACACAACATATACATACACAAACAAAAAAAACAAAAAAAAAAACAACACAACACATACAACAATAATAAAACACACAAACAAACATTCAACAATAATAATAATAATATAAAAAAACAACAACACAACACATATATATTACATACATACATACACACAACAACAACACACATAAACAACACATATAATACAACATAATACATAACACAACAAAACATATAATACAAAAAAACAACACAATAAAAAAAACACATAACAACAAAAATTCACAACACATAATAAAAATAACAAACAAACACATACAAATAATAATACAAAAATAATAATAATATATTCAACAAAATACATACAAACACAAAATAACATATAACATACATAAAAATAAAAATAACAACACTATACAAACAAAAACAACACAACACAACAAAAATAACACACAAACAAAACAACAAAACATACAAACAAAAAATACAAAACACAATAATAACAAACAACACAAACAATAATACATACATAATAACACACACATATAACAACACAATACACACAACACAACACAACACAAACATATACACAAACAAACACAAAATAAAAAAAAACATACACATACAATAATAATAAAATAACACAACACACATACAAACAAAAATAATAATAATAACAAACAACAACACATACAACAACAAACATATACAACACACAATAAACATATACATTACAAAATAATACACACAAAAAATATACATTAACAAACATACAAAATAACAATAATAACAACAAAACAATAATAATAATAATAACAAATACACAACACAAACAATAATAATAATAAACATAACACAAATAACACAATATATATAATATACAAAATAACAAACACAACAAAACACAAAACATACACAACAAACATTCACAATACAACACACAAAACAACAATTATAATAAACAATAATACAAATAAAACAACACAACACAACACAACATATACAAACACAACAAACACATACATACAACACAATACAAAACACATAAAAACAAATACAACACACACAACACAACACAACAATATAACACACATACAACATATATATTGGTTAAAACAACAACACAACATACAACAATAACAAACAAATACACACACATACACATAAAAACATTACAAATACAATAATAATAATAAAACAAAACATATAAATACACATACACAACATGCAATACAAACCAATACAACACATTAATAATACACAACACACATATACAACACATATATACACACAGGGCCAAACACACATACACACAAATATTTAACAAAATATATACAACAACAAATTAATTTTTTTATTAATACATTTATTTTTAACATACAGGTAACATATACATGTTAATAACGTAAAAAATGAAATACATTGTATGTTTGTGATTTAAAAACCAAACATACATACACAACAACACATACAACACAATTATAATAATTTTGCAATGCACAACAATGCA